>OY744475.1:678553-711053 GCA_963556175.1 Tipula confusa
TATATATATATATATATATATATATATATATATATATATATATATATATATATATATATATATATATATATATATATATATATATATATATATATATATATATATATATATATATATATATATATATATATATATATATATATATATATATATATATATATATATATATATATATATATATATATATTATAAATATATATATATATTTATATTTATATATATATATATATATATATATATATTATATATATATATATATATATATATATATATATATATATATATATATAATATATATATATTATATATATATATATATATATATATATATATATATATATATATATATATATATATATATATATATATATATATATATATATATATATATATATATATATATATATATATATATATATATGTATATATATATATATATATATATATATATATATATATATATAATATATATATATATATATATATATATATATATATATATATATATATATATATATATATATATATATATATATATATATATATATATATATATATATATATATATATATATATATATATATATACTAACACAATTTATTACAGCATATTGCTTGTAGGAATTATATTATTGTATAATTATCTTATTATATTAAGAATTAATGAATTTGTAATTTCAGATTAAAAATTAATTCAACTTATTACATCCTATACGGCTAAGAGCAATTAGTTAATTAATAGATTCTATTTTCAGGGAACCTTTGAAGATTGCCGATGAATGGTGTCACACTGGAGAACCGCTACTGGGAAATCGGACCAATTCCGTCATTACTGACATACCTGTTCCTTCCCTACCCCACAAAAATTTACTAACTCTTGACTGTCACGGGGTCTGTAACCGGGTCGATCTCAATAATAATAACTAATATCCTACCTTATCCTTCCAAGTATATGTAAAAACGGGTGTACGGTAGGCCCGGCGCTTTCCGGGAGATCCTGCTTAATGGTTGGTCGTACATTCTAAATCAATCAATCAATCAATAATATCACCGGTTGTATAGTGATGATTAAGGTGTTGGTTTAAACATACCGCGGTCACAACGCCGTGACCAATTGAGTGTAAAATCGTTCGTTGGGAATGATCACAATGATCACAAAATGAAAAAAATATGATCTGAATGATCTTGCTTTAAAGATCTGAACAAAGGATTAACTGTATGGTCTATATATATATTTTAAATTAGTTTAGTAAACAAAAAGACTGCCACGGGCTAATTGTCCAAACGATATTTTTAATCTTTATGTAAAATATTTTAATTATATATATATATATATATATATATATATATATATATATATATATATATATATATATATATATATATATTATATATATGTATTGATCTACAGGCTGTTATACTTCGTTTTTATATTGACTTCCTATATATAGTCATTAGCTTATAATTCTCTTTAATTTTTTATCACCACCATCCGGCTAGCAAATTGGGCGGTATATGATGGATTATTTAATGCCTTATTGTTCGGGAGTATAATTGCGCACTTCGCTATAATCAGAATATCCAGAAAGACTTTGAACTCCTCTGTATGCGGTTGCACTGGAATATAGCGCAGCTATATATATATATAAATAAATACCATTGTTTTTTAACTTAACAAAACCAGATTCACCACCGTTAGCATTTTCTTGGTAGGCTTACTTTTCTCATAGAACCCTTCTGATTCATCGGACTCTTGAAACTACCAGCGGCATGTCTGTTATCTCCAGTAACTTTTTTATACTATAAAGCAAGCATTAATTAAGATGGTTGGACAAATCCTTTGCAATATTACCCTAATCCTCGTTTACTTCCTAAATGGTATATATAGACTTATCTTTATCCAACATTTGGCTTGAAAAGCTAACAACTTCCATTTGTGTCCCCACGATTAGAAGCTTTTAGTGTTTTTATATAGAGTAAGCCCGTTTTGCTTCTGCTCCCGGCGATTTCAGAACTTATTGAAGTATCTTGTCATGTGTAGTCACCTACATAAATGTCCCCTATTTCTACAAACATTTTCTATGTCAAGGCATTAACATCAGCTTCTTAACCGATAATTTTCTTTAATTGGGATTGGAAAACTGCTGTTTGCAGTTGGTTTACTTAATGCTTTCTAACAAAATTAATTGATCATTATTCGTGGTTTGGCGAATATGATTGACTTTTTCCCCCAAGCCACTAAGTTCTTAGTGACTTTCTTATAAGCAGTTCAGCATACGACACAGTTCCTTTCTTTTTAATAAATAGCGTATCCGATCGGATTGACCTTTTTTGGAATCTTTTCCTCCTTTTTGGTGATATTTTCAGCCACTCTGGTGTAGTTCCTGCCACTTCATAATGGGATAGCTGAACTAAGCAAACTCTGGATTTCAACGACAGGGAGCTAACGTGCTCTAACTTCCTAAAGTCGCCGGTATGATAGAAGCAGATGCTATTTAAAGCCGCATTTTCTGTCACGATTCGTCGACGTCGAAGAAAGTTTGCGTGTGTGTGTGTCTTTTTCGGTGGAGTAAAGAATCTTTAAAAACTTTACAAGAGGCCATTATAACCTTGCAAGTGTGTCAGATTCTTACCGACTAAACCCTAACCCCCAATTTCCTTTAGCACAATTTCCTTTTTGTCTCGTGAACCTTTCGATAATTATTACTTCACGAAGCGAGCTCACCGCAAGCTGCAATCATTTTTATTTATTAGCGTTCCTTCCGAATCCTCTCTACGTGTCACAGTTTCTTCATACATTTTTTTAGTCATACTATACATACCATTCCCCATTTTCCCTCTAAGTCCAGAATACATTCAAGATTCAAAGATTTATAAGTATAGGATTTATAAGTATAGGTTCATTGTCTATAAGCGTAGACATTAAAAAAACATGTGCTCTACATTCTCAATTTTACTCTTGCTCTATAAGGCAGCATAGAGAATCATCGTGTTTTATAAATATAATGACATAAATCACCATGCCCGCAGTTAGACATTGACTTAGGAAAAAACAATTCATAACCGCACTATTTTGGCACCTTTTCGCATATTTAATTTGGCTTTCAGCAGTGTTTGTAGAAATATTGTATGATATACCTGTTAAAAGTGATTTTATTTTGTTTGAAGGGGTGGGACACGTTCGCGTCATGTCCCATACTTCCCTTCTCAAAAAATAAAAGTTTACTCATAAATAGCTATTTAATATTGAATTAAATTGCAAATATTTTAGTTTAGGATAACCTAATTTGTAATTTGTATTTTTTTATGTTTGTGTTTTGAATTCTTATATTTTAAATTTTGTTTGACAAGAATATTTTATTCTTTTAGACCCCTCCCTAAAATTTTATCTGTGTGCGCGCCTGAGCCAACTTAAATCCATTTCTAACATCCAATGTGACCATATCGCACAATATTATTTAAAACAATATTATTTATGCGATCACCTCTCGCGCCGTATCTACCATTAGCTTAATCGCGTCAACATAGTATAGAGCGAATTCTATAGCAGTCAAACCTCAAGATTAAACTTGGCTGAAATATTGGATCGAGCTTCGATATAAAGCTCAAGATTTTAAACAAAATCGTAAGCTAAATTTCCCTGAACAAAAACTGTTACACTTATCGAATCATCTTAGATATTCAGAAATAATTTTGCATCAGATTAAAAAGCACTAATGATACACGCAGTCTGCGGATTTTAAACTGAATCAGTTATTTAGACAAATTTTGTTAATTTTAATTCTGTAAGGTAATAATAAATAAAAATAAAAAAGTTTTAAATTTTTCTTAAGTATACAAATAAATTATATATTATATATATATATATATATATATATATATATATATATATATATATATATATATATATATATATATATATATTATATATATATATATATATATATATATATATATATATATATATATATATATATATATGCATTTGGTGAAATAAAACGACAAGCCAAAAACATAATTTCTCTGCATGAGTAGGAATAATAACATTTGCCGAATATTGGTACAAGTATATGCTGTGATAAAGTCATATGATAATTTACTAGGAAAGATATAGAATCTAGGTTTTTATAAATGGCATTAAAAATTTGTATAATCAATTCAAAAATAGCGAATACGCTGGCTCGATCTGAGATGTATTCTAAGTTTTAATTCGTATATACTGCGTACTGCTATCGCTGCGAGAATGGTTTAGCTGCGAGAATGGTTTCCGCTATGTATTTATAAAAAATGTGAACTATATATATATTTTTTAAAATAAGTATAAACTGTGACTCATCGGCACAGTAAACGATGTCAAATCTTCTTGTTATTTCAATGACATTCGAGGAATCTGTACAATTTCTGATATCTGTTAAATTTCTGCCGTGCGTCAAACATTAAATTTTCTCTCTTCCCAAAGTATTAAAAAGTGTTGTCAAATATTTCTGATTTTTTATTTACAAATGATATAGTGGAGTTCCGAATATTCTGTTAGTTTAGTTAGACTATAATATGTCTGTGATATTAAAACGAGTAAACTTTGCCAATATTTATGTTTATATATAGTATATTGTATTTAATAAAATTAATGAAATTTAGTTGTGTTATAATTACCATATGCTATATAGAATATTCTAAATAAGATAATAACTTAGGTTATAACTTTCTTAGAATGAATTAAATGCCATTTTACGGGGATATATCGACATAATACATATCTTATTTTGTTTAAATTAACAACATTTAAATTAAATTTCTATAATATATATATATATATATATATATATATATATATATATATATATATATATATATATATATATATATATATATAATATTAAATACACTTAAGTCTTTATAAAATATGTGCAAGTTAAGTCTAAATGAATTTACCTTAATTTTCTATTCATTTAAATATACATACATTATTATTAAAATTGTGCATAGAATTTATTTTTATTGGAAGAATATGGTCATGTCTTTAGTTTTATCTAGCGCCAATACTTTATTTTCAAAGGTGGAGCTTGAAATCATGTAATTTTAGATTCATTTTGGTTTTGTTACGATTCATATTTATTTATTTCGTTAAAAATAAAATAATAATAAACTCCGCCTAAAGTGACTTAACTTAAGTCACTACTGTTCAATTCCCACGATTTTTTCTTTTTCTTTTTTATGTATATAATTGTGTATGTATTGTATGTATATATATCTACATTTTTCTGGTGTTTTGTTTTCTTATTATATGTTTTGTGTAGAGAGAATTCCAATGAAAAGAATGTATAAACAATCTCACGCTTGAGAGCACGATCATTTCTTATATACAATATTATAATGTACAACATATTACAATGAAGAAAACATTTTCTTTTACGACATATAAAATATTCCAATTCCTCGGTTAGCGATCGTGTTTTATTATGTTGTGATTTTAAGATTTTCTTTTAAGTCTTTGCTTGTATGTACAATGTGCATACAAATATTCGACACTCTTTAGCTGTAGGGCATAATTTTATTTATTTTGGCGTATAATTTTTTCAGTATTATATATATATATATATATATATATATATATATATATATATATATATATATATATATATATATATATATATATAAACGCATGAATCAAATTTGTTATTCATTTCCATATCATAACTTTAATAAATATATAGTTTAAATTGAATCTGGGTTCTATATACCTATCCTTTATTAACTGTATTTTAAGCGGTCAATTGAGTCTAAACAAATAATTACAGTTTATTATAAAACAGAATAGTTTAAAACTTTAATTTTAAAATCATGTAAATTCGATTTGGTTTTATTATACGACTATAATTTTAATTTTTGTTCTAAATTACCGAATTATCAATTGATTTGAACATTTCCAAAATTTAATTTTAATATTTTGAACAAGATCAAAATCAAAATTGAAAACAAATGCATTAAGAATTTGTCAAAGCTTGATGAATTTTCTATATTTATATTTAAATATTAATCTAATTTATCCGTTTAAAGCAATAAATTAATTCTAAATTGTTATTGTTAAAGACAGTGATATGACTTTTTAAATAATTTATTTACTTCCCAAAAAAATATGAATAGTATTATTTCCTTACACTATTTATAGTTATTAAAATGGAGAATTATTTTTTATTTCCCATTTTTAGTTTTTTGTTGTTTAACTGTTATTATTTTGAAGATTTATATACATATAGTATAAGCTACTTTTAGTATTTGAAATTAAACTAAACTTTAAAATGAAAAAAATTTTTTTCTATGTAATTATAGATCAGTTCTATTTGAAAGTATAGCAAAAATTAAGTTCTATAAAATTTAAGGTTATAGATTTAAAGGCCTCATACACGCATACATGCATCTGCAAATGATCATTTGTTACTGACTTTACGGTTTCTTGCAATCTGCGCGAAACGTTTGAGGAGCTTATATTTTAAACTGCGCAATTGTCCCACAAAAAATTTAGAATATTATGTAATGGAAACACATGAGGCTATATTATTACGGTATTGAAGGAAAATATTAAAGTGAGTAAAAAATATATGAACATTATTTCACTTCTCCAAAATCAGGAAAAATTTATACTAATAATATAGTTAAAATCATATCTTTTCGTATATACTATATATAGAAACTAATTTTAGATTATTATTTTTTAACTATCTTTGTGTCTAGCTTTACCCGAAAATCCAGATGAATAGAAAAGGAAGAAATTATTTTTAACTATATATATTTGTATATATTGTCGCGTGCTCGACGTATTCATAGGTATCATAGGTATTAACGAAAATGTTTTAAGTTAATAAATTAAAAAAAAATAAAAACCTGCATTTTAACAAAGGTTTTGATAAAAAAATGTAGTGTATATTGTAAAGGTATTAATCGAACTTTAAATTGTATTTACTTTTCTAGAATTGAATAAATTTTAAAATGAATATCACATACTTTGTTCATGTATCTCCCAAAGTCGATCTCCCTCCCAGAAAATCTTACTGTTCTTCGAGGAAACTCATGATCCCAAAATACCATAGAAACAATTCAAAGATGTCTACAGCTACGATAACGATAATTATTTGTTTCGGTTTTTGAAATCGCGTTTTGGTAAGTTGTAATTGAGACGTGCTATCTATATATCATTACGGTAATAAAGGAACGGTAATTGTCAAAGTCTGTTTGAACATAAAGTTGATCTATAGTTGTTCTACATTTGATATTACTAATGAATTCTAAAACATTAAGCGGCATGCAGGCACAGGAAATTAATAACTAGAATCATTCCACAATTGAGTTGAAGATCTTTCAGGATGATCAATACTTTTGTATTTCCTGCATAATATTTGCATTGTGGTTTAAAGTGCCTTTAGCTTTAAGCAAGACATCTGAAATCACTTTCGGTGCTAAATATTTTTGACTTTTTGACATTTCCTTATATTATGATGGCTCTCCGTTATATATTATCGTATCATTTTATTAAACTAAATCTTAATCCAATTTATACAGTATAGCAAAAACTAATCCAATTTACTACAGTATACGGCTTGTAGGAATTATACTATTATATTATTATTTAATTTATTACAGTCTATATGGCTTGGAAAAATAAGCATATTAATAGGTTTTGTTTTTAAGGTTTTTTTTACATTTTTGTTGCAGATTACAATTAAATGGTGGCACACTGTTGCTGATAAGAGATGATAGAACTCAGGAAACGGAATGCAGAGAAGTTTAATAAAATTGGGATTGTCTTATGCTAACAGTAGTTTGAATATAGGCTACCGGGAAACTGGACCAATCCTGTCATTACTGACATACCTTTTCTTTCCATATACCACAAAAATAGAATATAATTGTGCCGTAATGATCACGAGGTGTCTGAAACCGAGTCGTTTCTATCATGTATGGAAATATATTTATTTCCAAAATAAAATCCCTTCTATCCGTTTGTTAAATGTAAAAAGATTGAGGGAATATAGGACCGGCGTTAACCGAAACACTTGACTAGCGCTTGATTTAGTCACAGTCACGTCAATCAATCAATCAATCAATTATTATTGCTTAGTCGATCAAAAGCCAGTTTAATTAAGTTATCTTCATTGCTTATAATTTTTTTCTATTTTGGTTGTGTTGGTTCGAATGAAATCTCACCGCACTATGAAACTAGAAAATATCACATTTGCTGCTGCGGACGGAATTGTCAAAAAAGATTTAATTATAGAATCTCCATCCACTGTGTGTATAGCACAAGCGCAGCCAATAGGTATCGGAAAAATGGAGAATGAAAAAATAATTATTATCCCAAAATATGAGATGGCCACAGGCCACATAATAGAAAGCGTCAACAACAGACACAGAATAGCAGAAATCCCAAAAAAAGATCAAACTGATGGAATATCCTAACAATATATTTATAAAATTTGTGGGTTCATTACCAATAGCGCCAAGAATACCTGGATTTTGCATTATTTAATTTTTTAATTAAAAAAGATTATTTAATTTAAATGAATTAATATTATTTTTTATGGAAATACATATATATTATATATTATATATACCAATTTACTTAAACTAATATATTTTGTATTCGATTTCTTCCTCTGGGCATCCGCCAACATGAATTCATGTTCATCCTCACTATCATCCGGAACTGAATGTTGTTGTGGCTGACCATCTTGGCTCGAGTCATGAAAAATCTTAATAGTATCATAATTATTTCCGTTATCAATACAATAATAATGTAATACACCAGCAGGCTCCGACGCATAATCGAATTAATTCTGTCTTCCGAGTTTTAATATATACTTAAGCCTTTGGAATCGACCTTTCAGCATTTCGAAGGCTCTTTCAATAACAACACGACATTTTGACTAAACCGCGTGTTGTATATTTTGTTATATTTAGTTCTTGTACATTTCTTGTAAATTTCTTTTAATTTCTTAGTATGTATTTCAACTGTAATATTTTAATATGACATATATTTTAAAATTATTATTTTTTTTGTTGAGTTGAATGGTGGCTCCAAAATATTTTTCAAATATAAGGAGTCTACTATCTAGTCATTTCTTAAATAACTATAGATGTTTTTTTTGTTAAATTGTATGTAAATCAGTATGGAAATAAACTAGTAAGTAAAATAAATGAATAAATAAATATTGGATCGGAATCTGTTAAAGTTCCATTATTTTTATAAGGAATAAACAGACATTTCTTTGATGGGTCTCTATATCTTTATAACATCTGTCAATGGTTTGAGAAGTGACAACTATTTCTTCAGCCATTATAATACATAATACAAAACATCAATTTCTCAAACAATAAATAAAAAAATTAAATTTTGCGCACTTGACACAACATTTTTAAAATTTTTTTTTTCAAATTAAGCTTCTATACAATATAGAACTTTCCGGAAAAGTTTTAATATATAAAACTTTACCAGTTCCCAATGGTTTCAAGAACATAAATACGATTTCGCTAGAGTTTATCCTAGATACATCTTTGAATTAGTATTACTATTAGTGAAAATATAGTGTTACGGATTATCTAGAGTTAAACCTAGAGACATCTATTAGTAGCATTAAGTACTAGTAAAAATTGAGCAAATAAAATAGAGTAGTGACATCTCGAAAGAAGTAGAATGAAACACTAAAAAAATAGAATATTTGAAATACATGTAATTTTAGTATATAAGATGAGTTGAGAAGAGTTATACTTTAAATGTGAAAGAGTTAAGAGTTAAAGATTAGTGTCATAGCCCCCACGAGTGATATATATATATATATATATATATATATATATATATATATATATATATATATATATATATATATATATATAGTTATATATATATAGTTGTACTAAGTTTAGATGGAATTGCTTCAGGCGTCCCAGAGTTATGCTTTAAACAAATTTATATTATATAGACATTTATTTTTATGTATATGTAGAGATTAAAGAATATTTTTAATTTTTGCAAATTCGTCAGACATGCTCGTTTAGACATAATATTTTTGTATTTAATTTTAAATATATATATATATATATATATATATATATATATATATATATATATATATATATATATATATATATATATATATATATATATATATATATATATATATATATATATATATATCACAATTACAAATTCGTATTGTTATTTAGATTTCACTAAAAATTAACGGAGAAATATTCAAGTCACGATCGAACTAAATTAAAAAAAATCTTTTATTTTCTTTTATTCCTCATCTGAAATAATTGAATTTTTCATAAATTCATCATCCTAAATTAATAAGAAAAACAATATTATTTTAGATTGTTTATTGCTCTGAAATTACCGTGACGAAAGATGCCGATTATTTGAAGCCAAACAAAACAAAGCGGAAGAGAAGATCACGTCCATCATTTTAATTTGTATATATGTCTTTATGTAAATTCACATACTCCAAAGATAATTAATTTGTATTAATCGTGAGATATGCCTGTGATTTAATTGTGGCGTCTTAATAAATAAATGTTTAGGTTTAACGAGCTTTACATGTGCGAGCGAGTGAAATTTAATTTGTAATTAGTTATGGAAAGATCTATATACGGTCGACATTATGGTTCATACTGTACAATATATGATCTTAATATTGCTTGGGTAAAAAATTGATTAAATTTGTGCTATAAGTATAACATCATGGATAACCAATTCCCATATTAGAAAAATATATTGATACTGCGATAAACTGTTATTTTCTAAAATTTAATTTTATTTTCGTCCTTTTTTTCTTGCATTATTATTTTTTTATTGATATAAAATTTAAAGTTCTTACATGAAGTTATACCTTTATGAGGTTTACAGTTTTAATAGTTTTAAGTTTATGTTTACAAATTAGGAATATTTTCTTTCTTCAATGTTAATTTTTTTAAATTCATTTCTAAATAATAATTTAAGTACCTCGATGCTTAGAAAAAATGTTGCTTATCCTTTTTAAAATGTGATTATGTCTTACTTTAACCAAATCTAAAGTAAATCATATCATCTCTGTTTGTTTTAGTTTGTTCGAATGAATTCTCTAAAATTGATAAATCTAGACATAGATGCCTTTACTTGGTCTCTTATTACACTCTTGTTACAACTTACATATGAAAAGGACCGTTGTAGGTGGTAATTGCAACGGGTACACGTTTTTACGTACTATTCGATTAGTGCAAGTTGCAATGTAAGATATTTAATTATTTTATATATTGTTTTCATTTTAACTATTGCTTTAATGTCTAATAGTTTTAATGATTTAATAGCTTTTGATATTTGGTAATTTAAAGGGACATTTGCTTAATATTAGAGTACTATTTTATTGAACATCTTTAAAAAAATCAATTTATTTTTTTATTGGTATATCAATAATCAAATGTGGTACAGCAAATTTGTTGCTAACTCAGGTATGGAATTTACAACATTTCCCTTTTGAAATCGAAAACATTTATAGAATGTACTTTCAGGAAGCTCGGTTTTAAAATTGAGATTGAAACATATGTTTAAGAATAAATGGGAATCCCATTTATTCTTATATACATAGCATTCAATCTTAATTTTAAAACATTGATTAAATTTATTTCTCTTAAATAATTAGAAAATTTACAAAGGTAGTTTCTTTTCCTTTTTCATAATATAACAATCCAATTTTGAAAATTACATTTTCAAAAAAAACGAGATCAAACTTTATTAGGAAATTATTTCTTCTTGTCATATAAGAGGCACAATTTTGTGTCTTCCATTTTAAGTAAAAATCTTCTGGGCGAAAAAAGCTAAGAAATAAATATTTGTATAATGTTGATATCAATTCTTCTATTTTGACCTAACATAATTGTTATACAACGGAAGATACACATTGAATCGACTTGATTGTCTTAATTATAGAATGTCATAAAAAAATTAAACGATGTCTTAATAATAACTAATAGGACGTTGAATTATTTTAATAGGGTAAATTTTATTGAAAAATAATCAGAATATCCTATTTAAATTACTGGATTAAATTATTGGAACTATAAGGTTATGTTTACTATCGTAATATATTTAATATATAGATACTATTAAAATAATATGGCTTTTCATATTATTTTAAAAACATGATACCATTGATTTTATAATAAAAAAAATGTTTATAGTAGATTATGCAAATAGTGCTATTAATATGGGTAATAATGTGAGAGGTTGGTAAATATCTGAGAGCGCTAGGCCGAGGACTTTTCACCAACCGAGGACACTATTATCCATTTGTAACACAGGGTCGGATACTTTATTTAATATCATTCTCGACTATAATGGCACTTTATCAACAAATAAAAAATGTTAACTCCAAATATAAACGCAACTTTTTTTCTTTGCATTTATTGTTTAATTGTCACTATTGTAAATGAATAAGATTTTCAATATTGTAAATGAAAATGGCTGCATCTAACATTGAAATGGACGATCAGGATTATTTAACAAAAATTAATGACGAAGCAGAGTTAATTGCTTTAAACTTACCTCCCAAAAAGTCTACTATAGTGTATTTACGCTCGTATCAAACATAATGATTATTTAGTTCTCTATATGCTCGTATGATAAGTTTATGAAGTGGAAGAAAAAACAAAAAATTGACGAAATAGTGGATCGGTGATATTGGTATAATTCAACAACCTAGAAAGTAAGTGTATATCATTACGAGAATAATTTGGGATTTTGCAAATAATACATTTTCAGCAAAATATGAGGCAAGTTCAATGTGAATAGAATACTCGATGCTGAAAACCATGATCGCAAGAAATCAAAATATTAATATAAAATATGATACGGCTTTTTTGAAAAAGAATTCTGTTGGATTTCGCCCAAAAAAATCTAACATTATGCAACCGGAAGACATACGGAAATTTTTATCTGCTTTAGACGAAATAAACTTCTTACCTATGAAGGTAACAGGTCACTTATAAAGCTGATATAGAGCTTTATAAAGTTGATATTGATGCTGTCGTTGACGGTATACATTTCGACTTATCTCCGTCGACATACAGACCTCTTTCAATCCTCGATACTAAAGAAAAACTTTCAGAGAAGACGTTGAAGGTAAGGTTGGGGCTGGTCCTTCTGGTTGCTTGGAAGGTACACTCCAGGCCTCGGCTTGTAGAGCCAATCCTGCTTTACAGAGCTGAGATATGGACCAAGGAGATACAGAAGTACCAAATAGGTATGGTATCGACCCAGTATCATGGTCCATTAATGGTCGTTGGTGGTTTTTGGATGGTAGCTGATGGCGCAGCCCTGGTTGTAACTCGAGCAATTTCAATTAATCTGCGCATGCTCGAGTTGGAGCGTCAATGATTTCCTTTGGTTGAGTACGGATGTGCGGAGTAAAGAATCTGTGGCCAGAGATCGCCCTATAACTGTAGAGGTATTGCAGAGAAGATGGAAGGAAGAAGAAACAGGTCGACGGACGGCTAGATTGATAAGTGAGGTCCGGGAAAATGGATTTATTCCTGTGCCAGTTCTGAATAGGGAATGCGGTTATTTCGGAATCTATCTACACAGAATGGACAAATCGAGATCTCTTCAATGTTGATACTGTAAAGTATAACAATAGAAAAGGACAAGATGGTTTTATGGTTGAGGGGCCTTATATTGCGGTCAATAGCACGGACCAGACTCCAGTAGGTAATGCAAAGATAGTTCTAGTCTGGATTCTCCGTAGTGCTATACGTGATTTATAGGTGATAATTCATATAATTTTTAGGTGTATTGTGTAAGTAACGATTATATCGTATATCACTCTATGGTACCGAGCAATTGGCGCAGTGGTTAAAGCTGCGGTCTTTGGGACGGGAGGTACCGAGTTCGAATCCCAACGGGGAAGAGTTGCAAAAAGGGATTTATCATCACCTAATTACAATCGGTGATGACGATGAACACAACTATGACCCTCTGTTGGAGTGCATAATCCATGGGCCGAACCATCGTCCATGTCAGTACAAGCTGGCTGGAGCAATGCAATGTGCAGATGGATTTAAAATCGAACCTGTATTCGTGCGTCCTCGATTTGGCTGGTGACGGCGTAAGGTAGAACGTTAAAAATTAACCGCGAAAGAGTTGAGAGAGCTTCGGCCCCAGAAAAGATTGCACTCTATGATAATCGCTTACTTACTAATACGATATTTTGTTGTCTTGTCCCAATCGTCATGGTTTCGATAGTCGGATCGTTCTATCATATCGTGTATATGCTTATAGGTGCGTGTTCGGACGTAAAGAAGTAAAGATTTATTATGTTTAAATTGTTTAAATAATAAATTTTCCCTTCCTTACCTATTGTTTTATGTAAACGGCTGTATGAATATGCACAGCGTTTATCTCGAGATAAGCCTAGTGTTTGATCATACAGCCCAGTTAACCAATGAATTAGGAGGATTCTTCAATTAACTGAATTCAATTATGTATATATCACATAGTTGGAAAATTCATCGAAAAATTTGAAAGACGATTTTTCTTAATAAATTAAAAAGTAGGTCCATTCACCTGTTTAACATTATACCCATAACTGTACCATTGGTACGATAAACATTATTAAAACAATCAACAAATTCAATATTGTTCAGTGTTTAATTGATGTTTTTATGTAAGTGATACATATACAATTTTAAAAAATTAATAAGAAGCGTTTTGATATCCAAAACTTATCAGAATATTGATTACATTTTAAAATCGAGGAAGCAGCCATTGTTAAATTATCGTTTAAATCAATCGTTGTATCGTTTAAATTAAATAAATGTTAAAAAGAGTTTATATATGGTACAGTTGAACAAAGTCATCAGACTCATCAGTCATCACTATATTTTTAAATTATTAAATGCGTAAAAAATGAATAAAAAATAGTCTGATCAGTTGAGCTATTATGCACAGATTTTAGTGGCAAAAATTATTGTTAAATAGTAATAAGTTTTGCCGGAATAACGTGCGTCGCATTTAAAAAATTATTGTAGTAAGTGTGTCCTTTCTAATTTCGCTGTGTCTTATTTATAAACAAATTTGACGTTTATTATTTTAGTGTTGAGTTGTTTTGATTTCTGAATATTTTATACAAAAATTCTAAGTGAATATAGTTTTAAATATTATATAGTTGTGGTAATCATATTTTTAAATAATTAAAGTGAGAAATACAATTTTATTTTATTTCACCGATCACAATAAACCACAGCGTCAATAAAATAAAAATTAGAAATAAAATTTAGAAAAAAGCAAATAATTTTATTATTCGTAACGTATTTTTTATCGATTCCTAGATATGTACTTCTAAAATTTTTTATATTTTTGACATTTTTTTGATGGTTGGTTATATACACGAAAAAATAGTATAACAATTTTGGTTGCACACAGTTTTCTATAGAAAAAAAATTATTCTGTTTAACAATAATTTTTGCCTCTAAAAACTGTGCATAATTCCTTTGGCAGCTTTCATTAAGGAACGAAATAGTATGAAAGGTTCGTGAGACGTTGCTACGGCATTTTTAAGAAATATATAACGAATAAAATAAATTACTACATAGAATCCATAAATAATCGTATAAAAATAATTATATATATATATATATATATATATATATATATATATATATATATATATATATATATATATATATATATATATCTGTATATATATGTAAATATATACATTTATAATATGAAATTGGCTAACCGTTAGTGGCTGCTTCCATAGGGAGTTTTTCGAGTTTAATAAATATTTCAACAAGTAAAGCAATAATGAAAAAACCGTAAATTGCAAAATTGTTGTATTAAAAAAATAAACAAAAAATAAAAATTTGGCCACTTCCGGTTAGCCGATTTTCGCCAAAGTTAACTAACCTACGTACTTATTTTTAGCTGGAGAATCCGAATATGCAATAAAAATAGAGGTTCCTATTTTAATTTGAAAGTTACCCCCGCCTTACCTACAAGAAGGACAAGGCGGGTAGTAATGTTCTAATTTTTTACTGATGTATTTCCTCCGCGGAATGATTAAATTTTGATCTTGGATAATGAGGATGGTATATACAGTTTATATCATACAGAACTGAAAAACAAACAAGGCCAGCAAGAACATGTGAGTACAGTTTTTTTTAATGCTTTAATGCTTATACCATGATAATCTTTAAATTGTAATCTGTCGGAGGATGAAAGCGACCAGGATATACAAATATTATTTTTATTTTAATTATTATTATTATTTTTATTATTGTTTAATCATATTATTGCATAGTCCATCATGAATGAGCACATGCTCAAGATGGACTATGCAATATATGTATATTGCTAAATTGTTTGAAGTAAATAAATAAATAATCTTTGGCATTGATGTTAAAATTGGCCCATACCGCAGTTCTTACACTACCTTTTATATAATCTGTATACGTGGTTAATCCGAAACACAACGATTTTCAACATGATAATATATACATACTTATAGGCACGATACTGTTGTGTGTAAGAATTTAAACCACCGCTTTACAACCAGTGATTGAATAAAATTTTAATGATCTTAATAAAATCTTATTTCTACTTTTCAAATTTCTTACTATATTTCTTATTTGATTGCAATATAATATATTGTATTAAAATTATGTAGTCTTAAAGTTTTAATGTAGTGAAGATTAAATTGTCAAGCTGTATAAAAACAATATTTTCTCTAATTATACAAATAAAGATTTATAATCGTTCGTTGGCTCGATAACATCAAGACGGTATGGTTCTTTTCCCTTATAAATGATGCAGCATTTGGCTTTCAAATCATAAGTTTGAATAAATTTTACACACGATACATAAAATTTATTCACCTCATTGATGGTTTATTTTATTTAAAAACTTCTTAAAACTTTTAAGCGGTTATTAAACTGATATATGAGTTAAAGGAGATGGATTTATTCTCTTTTTATTTATGCCTTTTTTATCATTTGTTATACATTTTTTATAATAAAATTCTTTTCCATAGGTTCTTCCATATAACATTTTATATTATATAAGATTCATTATAGTGATAATTTATTTAATTATTTTATACCGATAATTAAATATTTTAAAATAGTTTTTGATTTACTATATTTTTTGTATACAGTTATCTATAATTTGTATCATATTCTACTACATATATGGCTTTTAAAATCTTGACTTTAATATGCAGTTAAAATTTTGAAGTTTTTGTTTTTGGTTTGTTGTTGAAAAATTATTGAAACTGGGTGTATAAATAAATCAAATAAACATAAGTTTACTAGAAATGGCTATATATTTTTTGATATTTTATTGGTGTTTGAAAGAGAGTGATCAACAGTGAAGAAACAGTTTAACTGAGTCATAGAGAATTGTATTTAACGGCCAAAAGGAATCCCCAATCAAGAAATAAATTAAAAGGATAGAATAGGGTTTACTATATTTTAATCCATAAAATATAAAATTTTTAAGTTTTAGCGCAGAAAACTAATTAAAGTACACTTCTAAAGTTCTGCAAAAAACTATATAATCAGGGTTGGGCGTTTTACATGTAAAAAACGTTTCCTCCATTTTACATGTAAATAACGTAAATTACAAAAAAAATGTGTATATTACAAAAATATGTAAATTATATTTAAAAAACGAGAATCCGTCCAGAAATAATTTAAAATATTGAATAAATTATACAAACATTTGTTTATAAAAATAACTTGCATTAGACAATCCAATTAAACATTTTATTTAAATGGTTAATCATATTTATTTATACTTTTAGTAAAAATCACCTATCCTTCTACAATGCCATCTGTTTACGTCTTAAACTAGTTCTTATATTCGACAAAATAAACAACTAGTGACATAGTGCCATCTAGCTACATTTGAATAAACTAAAATAAAATATTTTTAAGAGTGCATATTTCTTTCGATATGTAGCGGAAAACTAATTGCAATTTGACGTTTAATCATAAATAAAATAATTCTCTGCAGTGAAATGAATGAAGTGCCTTTGATGTCCAGTGTAGTAAAGAGGTAGCGAATATGATTATCGAATTTAAGCGGGGAACTGTAGTGAATTTTATTAATTCAATTTAATTTTTCTTACTCTAATTACAATTAATAATTTTTCATAACCTAATTTTGCAGCAATACCATTATACTAACCTTACCATAGAATTAATACTAGATAAATTGATTAATACATTAATAATTAAATTTGGGAAAAATATTCTTTTTGAAACCCAGCAGTTACCATTCAAGGAATTCCATATGCTAACTCCTCTCACGAAAAACGAAGCGTTCATCAAATTACATTTATTGATAGCAGGTGTCTAGATTTCATTGTCAAAATATTTCTTATCATAGGAAAGTTGCACTTTATTTTACATTTATACATATGTACAAATATCACAATAAATAAACACAAATACACTACACTGTAGTATATAGTCAATTTTTCTTAAATTAAGAGATTTGGTAACAGATGGCGATAGTTGTAATGAAAAAGTTGATTTATATTTTACAGTATGTATAAAATAATCGTTTACATTTTACATACATTTTACATGTAAAAAACCCAGTAAATTACATTGTGTAATTTACACGCCCAACTGTGATATAAATAGATGTCTCGCATATGATTGATTAAATATAATGACTAAAAGTTTACTTTGAAATGTTATATTCTGAAAAAATGTAAATTTCTAATCTAAACAGAAAACATTAATTAAATCTCTTAGTTAATACCATTCACAACTATCTGAATAATATACTAAAATAATATTAACGTACATTTCATATTAGCTGTAATAAACTAAATTTAGTTTACACCTAAAAGTTCATTACTTAATTTTCACTACAATTACACTAAAAACAACAAATCGTATTAGTAGACAAGCATGTCTATGATATGGGCTTGTCTATGCCCATATAGCAAAATAAAACGAATTATTTCTTAATTATATTAAGCAAATCGTTAAACATTCTTTGTGACATTCTATAATTTTTATAAAGTGAACAATTCATATGATAAAATCCAACTTTTCAGTTATAGCTTCTGTACTAAAATCGGTTCAAAAATATTATAAAAAATTAATTGTCATCTCATCAGATCATCCAAATTGAAGATTAAAAATAAATATATATTTAGCACGAAAATTAAATGAAATAACCGTTAAACAGACAAAATACGTCTTTGTATACAAATTACATTGTGCGGGCATTCGTGGCTTTTTGCACAAATGGTTTAAATCTTACCTCAAAAATAGGATGCAGTGCTATCAGATCTACTAAATTGTGAGCTCTTGCTTGTTCGAAGCTGGTTATATTTGCATTATAAGGTATACTAAGCACAAAAACAAAATGAATTTAAATATTTTATATTTATTTATTTAAAAATTTAATATATAACCAATATTTTTTAAAGCATAACAAATTTTTAGTGTAATTTTACAAAAATATAGATAAAATACCTTATGTATTAAATTTGGGAACCTTCAGAACTGCTCGAGGCAATTATGTTGAAGATTATGTTGAACCTATAGTAACATAATACTTAATAGTAAGCTTACGTGGGACGTGCAAGATAGTTTTCGTAACATTTAGTTTTTGAAATTAAAAAATAAATTAACATAAAATGACTTACAGACAATAATAAAATTAAAATATATTAAAATATAAATAAGAATGAATATACCATCAAACAAATTTACAAAATAAAATTGATAGATTAGCAAAAAAGAAGAACATGAATTCATACTTTATGTTTTATGTATAGATGAAGTCACAGAAATTGGTGCAAGAGAGCATGAGTAAGTACATCAAAATCTAGAAGTATAAGTCTTCAGTTCTAAGTCTTCAGTTCTATTTATTTTTAAATAAACTCATTGAGCAACATTTAATTCTTTCAAAACAATTAAACCATTATATAATCTCGGGGCAATAAAGTTATAAAACCTACGACACAATTCTTTCCGAGTAAAAGGTATAATGCATTGATTTGTCTTTCGTACCTTATAGTAACTCATATAGTCCATTTAGTTTTGGTAAAACCACCAAGGATATAAAAAATCCTTAAGACTTATATATATATACAAATAAATGTCGCAATGGAAAAATCGATTCTATAGCTTAAAACTAGAAAAACTATGAGTCCTAATATTTTTAAATTTTATAATTCTTATGGCACATTCTTGAATTTTAATCAATGGTAATAATATAATAAGATATACTCCAACCCATACTGGTAAACACTATTTTAAACCCGAGTTGACAAATCCAAAATATAATGATTTTAGTACTTTAAAAGGCATATACCTCGCATTAAATACAACAAACGAATAGAATAGTTCAGTTCCTGCCTTAGCTTTTTAATATGTTTTTTAAATTTTAGGTTGCTATATCTTAGATAAATCTTATGTATTTAAAGCTATCTAGGCATAAGCTTTTACTGCAAATCGTATTACACCTCAGAGAATGAAATTTTAGAACTTCCGGAAAATTATCTTCAGTTTGATCAATAATATTAAATTTTATGAATCGCGATTTATTGCTTAAGACAAGTTCATGCAAATTAAACCAAATATGTAATAATGTTAAATTTTTTTTTAAATCATGTAACATATCTCCATAGTTATCATTGCAATATAGCTTATAGAGAAGTGTCATCGGCAAAAACAGATATGTTCCCATTCAAAGGTTCATCTTTGTCGCCTACCTTATTTTTGATCTATATCAATGATATTTTTAAATTGGCATCATGTAATATCCACTCTTTTGCCGATGATACTACAGTGTCTGCTTCTATTGAGTTTAATAGCCAAAAGGACTGCAATTCTCATTTAACTTGCTCTCGTCAAATTATGAATAATTCACTTCTTACTTGCATTGACAAGGTCATTGAATGGGGCAAATCTAATAGGGTAGAATTTAATCCACAGAAATTCCAAGCATGTCTTTTTTCACAAAAAAAATTCAAAATTATGTTCCACCCATAATAAACGCGGCATTCAAACGGCATACCTAATTAATAGGTCCTTCTCTTTAAGATTGTTGGGCTTAGACATTTCGAGTGATCTTTCTTATGGAAAGAACATATATATTCTATTGCAAACAAAGCTAGTCAGTATCTGGGTTTCATTAGACGGTGTAACTTTTATTTTACCCCTATAGAAGTTCTTAAATTATACAAGGCTTATGTTAGGCCCATTATGGAATTTAATTCATTTGTCTGGGGTGGTGCTCCAAAATAAAATTTCAAATCTCTTGATAGAATTATAAAGTTATAATTCTTTGAATAGAGTTATTCACATGATTAACGATAAAAATATTGCTTTATCAATTGACTCATTAGAGCACAGACGCAAAGTAGGTGCTTTATCGTTTTTTTACAAATATTATTTTGGTCACTGTTCTTCCGAAATTAAATCTCTAATACCACCGGCGTTTGTCAGCAGGGCTCCCACTCGTTTTAGTTCAAAGCATCATAGCTTCGCCTTAGATATAACCAGATGTAGAACTAACCATTTTAAATCTTACAATATTACAGATGTTCAAGAGGAACCTACACGTCTACTTAAAGAAACAAGCAACCCGAGAAGATTAAATACTGTTTTATATTTACTTGTAATATTTTTTCGGTCAGGATTTTATGTAGTTTTCCCTGACCATAATTGTTTTAATGTGTCAAAATCAATGCAATCTGAGAAAATAAATTGAAACCGGCTACATACGTGATGAATGTAATGTTTATTGTAAATTACATTCATTCAGTCTTTAAATTAATTTTAATAAAGGGTTTTAATCCACCATGTTGCCGGTGCGTAAGTTATTAAGGGAACTATTCCTAGGCAATGTGTTAATCTATAAAAAAAAAAAAAAAAATTAGAGCACAGTGAATTATATAAATGATGAATAAAATTGGTCCAAGTATACAGAGCCCTGAGGAACCTCTATAGAAACCATGCATGATTCACTGACCGCACTATTAACTGTTATATATTGTCTATATGGTGTGATAAATATGAATTAAACCATTGTAATGGAAGGCCCCTAATACCCACATGGAATAATTTATCAAGTAAAATTGTATGTGAAACGTATGTAGTAGAAATGTCGAGAACAAGCCCTAAAGCTTTTTTATTATTATTTAATCCGTGATAAATAGGCGACAAAAAATTATTTAGAGCACCTTTTGTGTTTAAATTAGGAAGAAACCCATATTGATTTTTACTAAAAAAGTAACTTTGATATAAACTTTAACAATCTAAACTTTACAACCTTTCAGTAACAATTTTTCCAGTATCTCAGCAAAAACAGACAAATGTGATATTGGTCTATAATTAGACGTACTACAAACATTGCCACTCTTAAACAAATGTATTGCGATGGCTTGTTTCAGACTAGAAATAAAAATTCCTAGAGATAAACTAAGATTAAAAAAATGTGCCAGATCACAGACATAGATAGAATTTTTTTTCATACCATCAACACCAGTGGAATTAGTATTCTTTAAGGGTGTAATAATATTAAAAATTTCGAATCCTGTTGTTGGAGTAAAGAAAAAATTTGCACAGTTTTCCCATTGGAAAATAACAGGTTATCCTTTAAACAATAATCAATAATATGTCCATTTTCGATGTTTTCATTTCGCGATTGCATATATAGGTATGGAAGAAAATTGTTTGGCAAAAGCATTCGCAATACTTCCATTAATAGAGCAAGTTTTACCTGTCGAATCTAGTACTTAATAAACGCGTTATGTTTATTTTGGCTTTATCTCTTACAATATAACTAACGGTTTTCCATTGAGCTTTAGTATCTCTTCCACAATTTTCAAATTTCTTTTGGTAGAATAATCTAACGGTTTCTTTAATGCATTTGCTCACTTCTTATTTAAACCACTTAACCTTTTTTTGAGTTTTAAGTTCAATGGATTAGTTTTATAGTTTGACCAAGCCTATTTTTCAGATTAATTTTACTACACAAAGTAGTGATCCAATCCTCCAATCATTTAGATCTAGATTTATTTCTCAATAAATTTGAATACTGTGACTTGACCATAAAGGATTTAAGTTTCGTATTAACGTTATAAATCTAAAATTACCCTTGCCATATTTCACTATAGATAAAAGCTGAAATAAGACATTATAATCAATTTTTATTTGGACTGAATTATCATCTACCTTCGTTAAACAGTCTGAACCAAAATAAATTTATGAATAGTTGCTGAATGATCAGTAACATCCAAATTAATCACAGCCGAGTCTATAATAAACTTAGAGTCGATTTTATTTCGCATAAAAATGTGATCCAAACAAGGTGATTGTCTATGGTATATAGTAGGACAATTTATTAAAGATTTCATCCCAAAAGATTATAGCATGCCAGTTAAATAATCTGCCATGAATCTGCCATAATCTTTAAGAATATTAATATTTATATAGAAAGAATCATTACAATTTCCATAAATTTTATAATTACATATGTTATAAAAATTTACATCCACAATTGAAATTAGATTGGGAGGCCAGTTATATATATTGTTAAGATCTTGACTTAGAAAATTTTAATCATTTATCAGCAGTAAAAAAAGAAATCAACTAATGTAACTATTAACTACACAATTTATCAAGATCTGAACATTGCCTATAATATAAAAAATAGAACCTCCATCAACTTAGCATGCGATTGTTCCATCTTATGGATTAGAATAAGTATTTGTACTCTTGCTCTGCTTTTTCAACTTTAGCTCTTCCAAGCAGTCGACGATAGTAACATGAGAGACTCTCATTTATAATAATTTTGCTATTTTGATTTTCTGTGATGTCCTCTTTAGATGGTTATATTTTCGCGCCTAGCTTAAAATTTTATTTTTAGTAGTTTTGTCCCTCAACTGCACAATAATCTTTCCGTGATGCTCTGGAGTTGCAGACTTTGGTTTCAGTCGATAACATTTAATAAATATCTGATCTTGTATAGATGAATGCCAAAAGAATTTGCAAACATTTTTATATCACCGTAGCTGGTATGAATTCATTTTTATGATTTGGCAGACCCAAAATATTCAACAAATTTGATAGTTTTTGCTGTTCAATACAACTATACCAATCAAATTTTCTAAGGTAAAGATTCTACTCCTTATATAGTTCAATATTTTCGTCTTTAAGCACTTTAATAGTTTTTAAGGCTTCATCTAAACTATCTTCATCCAAAATCGCTGAAGATGTTCAATGGAATTTTCTTTTAATTGCATATCTTTATTGATTTAAGAATTTTTTCAACATTGTTTGGTTCATATGTAAAGAAATCATCGCCAGGAAGTCAGTCAGGATTACTTGGTAACATATCATTCTGACCACATATACTAAATGAACTGCTGAGATTGTTGGATACTACTTTTGAAGTGTTGTGAGGTTTAATAAGTGAGTCATCATTTCTGTTTGTGCGAGGCACAATCTTTCACACTCAAGACAGCTCCAACGTTTTTTGTTCTTTCGGTAAAAATCAACCTCTTCTTCTTGTAAACCACCGCACTTACAATGAAATAATCGTTTACACTCCACACAACTAATATTACAATTTAGTATATTTCATTTAATTGGGTTCTTACAAGATGAGCAAGATGGTATTGTTTACAATTTCAATTTTTAATAATTTACTTTTATATGTTTATTATTGTTGTGATAAACTGTGATAAACAGGTGATGTCCGTACTTGATTATATAAATAAATTGCACACAATATACACAACCAGTTTTCGGTTGTTTAACTAAAATTTTAAACTGTTTTAAACAATTTTAACCGCGAATAAGCAAAATAAATGTTTACAACACAATGAGTTTTTAATATTAAAATATATTATATTTATCTATGTACTATTTGAAATTATAACAGCTTTTACTATCACTATTAACTTAAGTTTTTATAAATTTAACTGTTTATTACCTTACTTTTATTTATTTTACTTTTAGGTCATGTACCGTTGTTGTAATTCCCTAGAAACAGTTTCTCGTGCATCTCATCTATAATGTTTTTGTTGTAATTTTCTAAGACAACTGTTGACTGTATATACTGTTTCTGATTTATACGCCTAAAGTTGTGCTTGTTGTAGCAAACTTTGGATGTGGTCCATTTTTATGTGGGCCTTTTTAACGAGTCTCCGCGTTTTCACAGATATTTCATCCGAATTATCGTTCCAAGTAAATTTATTTTCGATGTTGACTGGTGTGACAGAGGTGTGACATAATTTTTATATTCTTGTTATCGAGTGTCTATGTAATTGCACCGAAGGTTGGTGTTATTTTTCTTTGTTAACCATGTCAATGCTCTAATGGAACTTTTGCTATTCACACACAGCAGCAGTTGAGATATTCTTTAGTTTTTCTCTCTGGTTTACCCTCCTTGTATTTCTTCTTCAGAGTCTCTCTAGCTTTATGTATGGAAATTTTCTATTGCTAAGCTCACTGAAAGAAATCATTACTTATTTTGAGCATTATATGTATAAAATCATGCATAAAAGATGCTTAAATGTGCGCTAATCGAAGTTATTTCCAAATGCACACTAACTACAAAAACATTGATGATTCATAATATAAAATAATGCTCAAATTAAGAAGTAAATGTATAATCTGAGTAAAGTACGATTCTTCTTTCAAATCTATTGTTCTTAATACAAGTACCTGTAAATTCAAAAAATAGTTTACATGTTTTAAAATATAGTCTCTATTTGAGAATTGGCAGCTTATTTTAATGAATTAAAATCTAAATTTAAGAATAATAAACGTTAAAATTGTTAATATTTTTAATTAATTATGCTCAAAATAAGCATAATATTGTTGTGATTGAGATTAAAGTAATCATAATTATCTATTATTCTTCTTGAATTAAGTATAACAATACTCATTTCGATGCAAGATCATAACAAAATTTGAATGATTAAGATTTGATTTAAGACTAACGTCGCGATGTTTTTTGAGACTAGAATTCACAATTTCAATATTTATAAAAAAATAATAATTTGATTAAATTAATTAATACAAAGCTAAATACTGATGGAAATGAGAGGTTTATTTATGAAGATAAGAATGATCGCCCAACTAAAGTTATGGCTAGAGACCTCCATGCAGCTTGTTCGAAGGAGAATATAATAGAAGATCTAATTGGCAAGGGATTAAAAATTGAAAATGAAGTAAATATACGCTTAAATATTCAAGGTACAGTAAATGAAATCACTTCCATGATTTTTTAAAATATAATGAATCAAACACTTAGAATTGTCATCTGGAATGCAAATGGGCTAATGCAACATATTCCAGAACTAGAATTATTTTTAAATACAGAAAAAATAGTTATATGCCTAATATCTGAAAGCCATTTTACTAAAACTTCATTTCTTAAAATACGTAGGTATTGTTGTTATCAGGATATCCATCCAGCAAGGAAAACGAGAGTAGGTTCAACTATATTTGTAAAAGAAAACATCAAACACCACGAAGGAATAAAAGTTGAAGAAGAAATTATGCAAGTAGCAACTATCTATGTTCAACTAAATGGTGGAAAAGAATACAATTTTTCCTCAATCTATTGTCCTCCGCGGCATAATCTACCGACTACATCTCGTTGTTTAAATCATTGGGGTTTAATTTTATTACTGGCGGCGATTTTAACATATTGGCCTATGGATCCAAATAAAATTCCAGATCTCATAGATTTTTATGTTACAAAAGGGGTATCAGAGAATTACGTATTCATATAGAGGACAGTGAAGGATTTTTGTCAGATCATTCTCCAGTAATCGTGAATCTCAGTGCAACGATTGTTAAGAAAGAGTTGTTGCATAAATTTCCAAACAATAGAACAAATTGGAAAAGGTTCCAGAAACTAGTTATTGATAATATCAATCTTCAAGTGCCAGTTAAAACTTCAGTTGGAAACCAATTAGACCAATTAGAGCAACTTAATAATGTAATACAACAAGCAGCTTGGGATAGTACGCCTAATAGTCAAAAAGAAACTCGAACACATATCAACTTCCCAAAAGTAAAACTATACTTAATTATCTTAGTATAATAAACTAAAACTTTTAATCAAAGAAAATAAGAATAAATCGATTCATAATTATCTTACTGGCCTTACTGGCCAAAAATATACTGATTAATCCCTCTGGAAAGCAACCAAAAACCTAAAAAGACCTAAAACGCAAGTACCTGCGGTTAAATGTGATGAAGGAACTTGGGCTAAAAGCGCAAAGGAAAAGCTGATTTGCTTGCATCATATCTTGGAGGTACATTCAGACTTCTCCCAAGGCAAACTTTAGATGAAAACATAACACTAGTTAACAAAAATGACAGCCATAGCATAAAACCTGTATCTTTACAAGAGTTAAATTTGAAATCAGCATAAACTTAAGCTCGAAAAAATCTTCTGACTGTATGATCTAATTTCAGGACAAATAGTTAAAGCACTACTTGAAAATGGATTACGAAAGCTACTTCAAATAATTAATGCAGCATTCATACTTAACTATGTTCCACACCAATGGAAAGTGGCAGAAGTGATAATGATACCAAAACCAAGCAAACCATACCTAACGACAAAAATCGTACAGGCCAATTTATTTGCTATCAACTATTTCCAAATTTTCGAAGAATTACTGCTTAAGAGACTCAAATTATTCACAGAACAAAATTATCTTATTCTTTCCCACCAATTCGGTTTCAGAAAAAAACATTCGACTTTAGAACAGGTTCACAGAATCACAGACATAATAGAAGATGCGCTGGAAAGCATAAAAGTATGTTCAACTTTTCTCTTGGATGTAGCACAAGCCTTCGATAAAGTATGGCACAGAGGACTAGAATTTAAACTGCATTGAGATCTACCAAAGCAATTTTATCAGATTCTAAAATCGTACTTAGTTGATGGACATTTTAGGGTAAAATATGAAGATCAATACTCCTCATTGACGAAAATATTAGCATGAGTACCACAAGGTATAGTGTGTTAGGTCCAATTCTTTATATCCTATACACAAGAGATTTGCCAAATACAGATGAAACTCACATTATAGCAACATTTGCAGATGGCACTGTAATCTTAGCGATTGGTAACAATGTAGAAAAAGCCATGAGAATAGCGTAAAGAGCCCCTAACACATTGAGTAATGAGCATATCAAAAAGAAAAAAGTAGATCTTATCATCAAATACAGAAAAATGTCCTGGCTTATAGGTAGGAATTCCGAGCTATTACTATAGATAATAAACTGCTGCTATATAGGCAAATTCTAAAACCAAAATGGATCTACGGTATTCAGCTTTGGGGATGCACCAAAAAGACCAATGTGAAAATAATACAATCATTCACAAAGTGTTACGTGGTATTATAAATTCAGGAAGCACGCGAGGAAACACTTATTTCGTCTTTATCAACATGAAAATGTTGAGATTCGTCGTATGATGGATACAACCAAACTTAGTAAGTCGTCTCCTAAGAACGAGACCTCTAGAACTAAGGCAGTGAAATTAAAAAAAAACAAATTTGGGACTAACCGATGGATTATATCCCCACAACAATTGAACACCAGATATTAAAGACAAATTACTAGATGAATTGTAGTTCAGATGTAATAAAACTATAAATAAAAAAAAAAAAAAATTAATTAATTAATAAAAATTAAATATACATAATAATTAAAAGACAATTTTATACAAAGGTAACATATTTTATATGTTACGCTTTTTATAAAGGTAACATATGCTAAGACTGTGTCCGAATCCCATTATAAATATCTGCCAATACAAATTTTTGACATTTATATGAAAAATATTCCACTAAATTCACTATGAAGAAAAATTACATTTATAATTCTGCGCAAAATTGTCATAGCAACAAAAAAAAAATAAAATTTTTCTTATATGGTTTTTATCTGTTTTATTGTTTATATACAAGTATGGTATACAAGTATGGTATAACTAAGTCTAACTCTATACTAAAATATTAGCATTAATCCTTAAAATGTATTGGTAATATTGTAATATTTTTTATTAAATCAGTGTTAAATATCATAAATATAATTTATTAAAAACTACAAATGTCAATGTTGTAACTATTTGTACTATAACTAATAAGATAATCAATCAAACACAATATATTTAAAAATTAATTTAATTATTTTGAAGTTTCTCAAAACTATAAATATAAGAATAAATTTATAAATTAATTTAAAGTTAATCAAAATTAAGTGATATTTTATATTTTACTTGTGTCATGCTGCCAAACGAAAGGACTTCATTTTTTGACTTTGCGTGTTTTATACGATCCAGTTAAATTGAAGTTCTATTATTTTTAAAAGATTCCCAGCTTCATATTCTTGTCCGTATGCTTCCTTCAAAATCTACATTATTCTGAAATATAAATGAATTATAGTGTTAGTTTACTTAATTAATTTTAGGGTCATATGAAGTGCAATCTTACCAGTTAGTTTTAGCTGTCTTGAAAATTAAAATTGATGCTAGTTCTAAAAAAAATATAAAAAAGTTTTGTTGTAATATTCTCATGAGAAAATAGTATGGATAATAAGTGTATTACTTTGGTAAACTTTTGAAATTTACAACCACAATTACATGGAAATAAATCGAAATAACTTTATTAAAATTTACATAAGTAAAATAAATTTTTGGTTAACGAAAATGTCACTTGAAGTCCTTGAAAGCTGCTGTCTTTAGGTTTGAATCCCGACGGAAAAGGGTTAAACAAAGAGTTTTCATCGCACTTGATTTTGATCGGTGATGCCTATGAACACAACTATGATCACTTGTTGGAGTACAGAATCCATGGGCCGATTCAGCAGCAGATTGATATTTACAGCGGCCTGTATTCGTGCCTTGGCCTGTAATCTTCAATTTGACTAATTGATTGATTGATTGATTAGAATGGATGGCCAAGGATGAACCAGGAACTCCCGGAATGCCAGGCACCATTGTACACCCGTTACATATAACAAAACCAAAGGAGTAGACGGAATGTTAGTAAGACAGACTCGACCCGGTTACTGATACCTAAGCGATCGATAATTAGTATTTTTTATTTCTTATGATAGAGAAAAAAAAGGTATGTCAGTAATGACAAAATTAGTCCGGTTTCCTGGTAGCCAATATAACAATGTCACCAAAATTACTTTACATCAAATTTTAATAAAACAATTAAACGCTCGAATTCGATCGAATTAACCGTTCTATATCAAATACATCTGTATTCGTGCATCTGGCTAAAAATTTAAATTAAAAATTCACCAAATTTTTTTTTTAAATAAATCATAATACACTTAATTTTAAATTAAGACTGTGTCCGAAACCCATGATAAATATTTATGAATACAATTTTTGACATTTATTTGAAAAATATCCCCACTTTTTGTAAATTATAACAACTAAAAGGAAAAATTACATTTAATTGTGGGCATTGTTTATTGAAATTGTCATAGCAACGAAAAAGTTCTAATTTTCCTTATATGTTTTATGAATATGGTATATTATTGCAAATCTAAGTAGTACATTTTATATTATGTTTTATTGTTTAAATCCGAGTGTTCTACGTGATGAATTTGACTTTTATTATAGAAAGTTTTGTTATTTGTCACAAATTATCATATAGCAACTGACCGTGCCAATTTGGGTGTCTTCGTTTTTATCAAATAAATGTCAAAACTTTGTATTCACAAATATTTATCATGGGTTTCGGACACAGTCTTAAAGTGTGTATTGCTTTGGAAAATAAAAATTTTGAAAATTTAGCAAAACCACATTTTAAATTTAACAAAGTCACAGCTGAAATTTTAGTTTTTGGTATATGAACCAACTTAAAGTGGCAATTCCGTTAACCAAAAATTCAATTTAATTTAAATAAAATAATTTTTTATTTTTCAGTTTACTTAAATTTGTTTTTAATTAAATTCAATTCAATTGTTGTTGTAAATTTAAAAAAAATTACCAAAGAAATACACTTATTGTTTGTTCCACACATTACAAAACACTCTTGCACTTGTAATAATACCACTTACTTTTAATTACAGTTATTAGTATAGTTATTTAGTTAACTATTACACTTATAAAAATTAATTAAAAAAAAAACACACAATCAAATATCACTATCACTATCACAATTTAGATTTTTTTTTGAACGATCGGTCTGCTTTGTTCAAGTTTTCAACAATACATGAAGGACAAACTACTAGCAAAACGTAATTTACGTATTTGATCAAAATTATTTTAATTATCAAGAATAGTATTCTCAAAATGAATTGTTAATTTAGTTTCAACTCATTGATTTTAATCTTAAACTAAGAACAAGCGAATAAAAGTGTTGATGAATCGAGGATTAAATCTTATATTAAGATTAATAAACATGAATTGAGAAGATTTAATTATTTTAAAACTTTAACAACTGAAGTTCTTGGTCGTCCAGGCTACTTAATTCACGGAGTATTTGGTATTGTGATTTGTGATCCATGCGCAATATAATGTTGCCCATGCACCATGAAAAATGGTGAACGAATAGTGCTGTTATGTACAACATTACGCAATGCTGAAGCGATCGAGTGAATGTTTGAATCCCAAGTGGTATGATCCTGTTTTAGGTAAGATCTGATTGAGGACAAAATGCTACGATTAACACGTTCTAACGCATTGGCCTGTGGGGAGTATTTTGGAGTTAAAATCTGTTTAATTCCTTATTTCTTCAAGAACTCCTTAAACAACTTTGAAATAAACTGCTTACCATTGTCGCTAAAGATTTGTTCTGGTACCGAGCACACATTTAAGACTCGGTTTTCCAAAAATTTTATTACATTTTGAGCCGTTGCATCTCGCATTGGTTCTAGAATTACATAACGACTAAAGTGATCTAGCACTACAAAGGGGTAAATATTTCCTAACTTAGAACGCGGGTAAGGACCCATGAAGTCGATATACAGGCGGAGAAAACTTCGAGAGATTTCAATGTATTTACCCATTGGAGGACGTGTGATCGTGTTTGAGGCCTTATTAACTTTGCACTTTAAACAATTAGCCACAAATTCATGAACATCTATAGCCATTTTTGCCCAATGATAAAGTCGTCTAATAACTTCTAGAGTTTTCTACCTCCCAGGTGAGCTGCATTAGGTGGAGAGTGAGCTCTTTCCATTATATCCGGAATCAGACTTTTTTGTACAAGAATTCCCAAGAAGAAATGTCAGAAGCAATATCAAAATCAGGCTTAGGAAGGTTGTAAATCTTGCCATTCCTGATACGCAAGTTAGATTTCAGATCAGGTTTTGATTGAATTTGATGTATTTGTTGTAAATAAGCTGGATCATTGAAGTAGCTGGCATCTCGTTCACCCGTTATTTTATCATCGATCAGATTTTCATTAATCGTAACTGACTCTGCCTGACGTGAAAGCGCGTCTGGGACA
>OY744475.1:716053-719856 GCA_963556175.1 Tipula confusa
AAATTTTCCGTTTACTTGCAAAATACGTTTATGTGAGACGAGCTACCACCTATTTGGACAATTTCAAAAAATAGAGTAATACATTTCTGGCCCCCTCCCAAAAACCTGATTTTATTGACATTTGACAGGTCTACTCGCGTTTTAGCGGAATTTGTCATAAACGGTAAATTCAATTGATTTGTAATGTTTAATCAATTTATGTAAAATCTAATTTATATTAATCTTATATTTTATTTAAATAAAGTGTATATAAATTAGATTTTCGTGGTACTGTTATATTATTAAAGATTTACATTGTTATATTTATATATTTGCTTTTACATCCTATATATTTCTATATTTACAAATTTATATTCAATGATGAGATCAATTAATTAATTAGTAATTTTCAGGCAATTATTATAGCATATGTCTTGTACATAAGGAATTCTTTTATTGAATAATTATGTTAGTATATCAAGAATAATTTAATTTGTAATTTCAGATTACAAATTAATCCAATTTATTACAGCCTAGGCTAAAAACCATTAGTTCATTAGTAGATTCTATTTTCAGGAAACCTTTGCAGATAACAGATGAATGGTGGCATACTGATAAGAGATGCCAGAAAGCAGAGCAGTTTAGTAAAATTGTGATTGTTTAGTAAAATTGTGATGTGTAAAATTGTGGTTTGTCTTATGTTAACATTAGTTCGAATATTGGCTACCGGGAAACCGGATCAGTTCTGTCTTTACTGACATACCTTTCCTTTCCCTACCACAACAAAATTATTTACTAACTTTTCACCGCAATGGTGTCTGTAACCGAGTCGATCTCAATAGTTAAACTAATATCCTGCCCTATCCTTCCAAGTATATGTAAAAATGAGTGTACGATGGGCCCGGCCAAATATCCGTGGGATCCTGCTTAATGCTTGGTCGTACATTCTAAATCATTCATTCTAAATCAATTTGACAGGTCTACTCGTTTTTGAGATGCAACATTAAATTAAAAAAAAATTTAAATATTTTTAAGTAGCCTTCTCTTGAAGGTATTAATCACGGGTCCCTTTTATTGTTTTCAAGTTACTCAGGAAAAATTCAAAAACCATATCTGCGTTTTCAAGGTTTTTGTTCCCTTTAAAATTCCTCCGCATTGGTTATGTTACCATCATATCCTTTGGTGAAACTGGCTCGGCACGCCATTCTCTTAATAGTAACTCCTACTCCATCGCAAGATTCTTTCAATGAGTATAGTTGCGTGAAAATGTCAGTCACGCATCGACTCCAGAATCCATTTTGTGTTCAGTTTCATACATTTTTATTTATTTACATATAATGTGTACTGTCATGCATCTGTAACGTAATAAATTTTAGATAACTCAGGAATTTTTGTTTTCAAAAACTGTAATAATTTTTCTATGAACACGTAAACTGCTATACGCAGCGTCATGATGAAGTCAATCTGATATTATATGGATGAATAGTCGCTTGTTTGTTGTTCCAATTAAAACTCTGTGCTAGATTTTGCATTATAAACTGCAAAGTCACAAGAAACAAATACCTCTGTTGGCTCCAGAGTTAGCTTTTTATTTTTTATGAAACAGATTGTTGATAGTGATATAAAGTAATGAGGAATTAAATTTTGTGCAGCTTAATTATGAAGTAATTCGTCTATAATGGTTTTGAATAGTTTTCCAAGTTGCATCGGTCAGTTGAAACCCATTGACTAAACGATAATTCAGCATTCGCAGATAATCATTGTCCAAAAATGCGTTTTCTAAATATTCGCTAAAATTATCCAATCCTAGGCAGTTCTCGCATTGCAGGAGACAACATGTTGATGTTGACCTTTACATAATATTGATGAAAGCGCCAGTCCTGGTATATCGCGAAATTTTCCCATTGGTGACAGTTTCCATCCTGGTTCCATAAATAATTAATTTGACTTTTTGATGTACATATTACATAAACGCAAACTGTATATGCTTTCCGCTGCTTCCTGATTAAACACAGTTTTTAGGATAAAGTAGAGAAAATTTAGAAAAAGGTTTACCTCGTTAAATATCTTTTAAATTTTTTGTAGTGAATAAAATAAGCTATTCAGTTACAGCTGACATAATTATCCTTTTTTCTATATAGTCCATAAGGAATCGTTTTTTAATTTTACTTTTTATAATAACAGTAGCCCTATATATAGAACATATTAACTGTTAACAGTTTTTGTTTTAAAATTAATAATGTGCAGCTAATTTATCAAAATACCGTTTAACCTTTGGCTGACGTTTATTGGTAAAAGTGGGATCTATACAACCCATTTAATACCAATATTAGTGGCTTCCTGTTTATATGTACAAACAGGAAGCCACTAATATTGGCTTCCTGTTTGTTCAAGTTTGTCTCTACTCTTTAATTATCCCGCTGCGATTCTTAGCTTACATTTTTTTTTGTGTTTCTGTAAAATTTTTGATGCGTATTTTATTTCTGAGAGTAAATCGCAGAAAATTGCACTAATAAATTGCAAATCCAAATAACCACATATATATTTTATTAATACGCGAATAGCATCTTGTCTTTCATGATCAGAAATTTCATTATATTTAAGAAATTACTCTTTATATAATATCCATTTTAGTATAGGTTACTAATTACTATTTCTATATATATATGGTTATATAAATTAACGTATACATATATATATCTTTAAACATTAAGCTCATCTGATATACTTTGGCCTTATGTGTTGTGTGGATTATGTTAGAAAAAAATGGAGATGAATGACGTTAAAGTCTTATCTAAATGCTCTCCCATAAATAGTGTGTTCGTTTTGTATAGTTGGACTTAGGTATTTTATAGATCCTTTTGGTTTACTGAGTAAATAACATTGCCTTAAAAAATTTACATTATATACTCACCGTCTATACTAAATGAAGCTCGATAGTATTTATACATAGTCGCTCAAAAACCATTTTTTGTTGGTGAATTGTTATTAAACTATATATGTATGTTGTTATAATTTTTGTAGAATAAAGTTTAATATACTTTTCAATGTATTAGAAATGTACTGGATTGCGTCTTTACTGTGCAGTGGTGATAATCGGAAAACTATCATCGGCACTCATTAAATAAAAAAACGTAACATGTTGACCTTGTTTTCAGCTCACAGCTTGGCCAGCTTGATTTTGGCCCTTATAGCGCCGATTATTCTTGTGGGTTTTTGTACAGTTGAACAAAAATCTGCTTCAAATCGGAATTCATTGAAAACATTTTTTAGGTTTGAGTAAATAAATAAGCTTCGCAACTCAGTTTCATTAAAAATTGCGTTATACGGTTAATACTTGTTCCTTCGGTTAACGTAAACTAGATTCAGGATTCGTTTTTAAGGAAGCTTTTTAAAATCTCTACCAAGCCAATTTGTTAAATCGCTTTGGAAAGGTATTTTATTCGGCGTTCGTTTAGCATGATGCATATAGCTCTCCTTTGCACAGCATATATATATATATATATATATATATATATATATATATATATATATATATATATATATATTATATATATATATATAATATACAAATTACTGTCTTATACATATAATATTTGATAAAATCCAATTGAAGCTATCAGGCATTTTTGCATTAGCTATATAGCTATGGTGACCGCACACATTTGAAAAAGTGACATTTTTCCGATACCTATATCGGAAGTATAAAATCAAAACAATAATGTTTGAAAATCAGTGCAAATTCTCGTTTTAATAATAATGGCATTAATTTTTAAATCAACTTTATATATAGGTAGGTATATTATATTTTAATTTATAAACGA